>JAMKCH010033105.1:0-16367 GCA_023653785.1 Ophioderma brevispina
CCTTGATAAACCTGGTTTTTCGATGAAAAAACCTGGTTTTTTCGAAAACTTTGCTTATCGGATTTGAAAAACCAGGTTTTTAGATTGAAAAACCAGGTTTTCGATTCGAAAAAGCTAGGTTTTTGATAAAACACTAGTTGATCGGTACGAGAACTGTTTTCGGTCGAAAAACTAGGTTTCAAAAAAACTAGCTTATCAAATTTGATAAACCTGGTTTTTCAACTCGAAAAACCAGGTTTTTCGATTGAAAAGCTAGGTTTGTGATATAACCTAGTTTATAGGTCGAGAAACCTGGTTTTTCAGTGATGAAAACCTGGTTTTCGGTTGAAAACCAGGTTTTTGGCGAAAAAAACTAGGTTTTTCTCTTTCATTGGCAAAAAAATACTTGCCATAGACGCACAATTTGCCTGCGATGGGATTTGTCACGGAAGCGTTTTCGAGTAAGGCTATGGGAGGAAAATTAAAAGGGCAAAACTCAACAATGTGGACAATTTTCAAAGATCGGGATTTATAGTAATTTACGTTACTTAAGCTTTTCATACATACCCAAAATTTCCAATATTCAGAATCTGACAATCTTCTAATATCAGGCGACTCAAAACCAAACCTTCGATGACAGGTTGTAGTTCAACTGGTGACGATACAGTGTGCAAAAATGGCGTTCCGCTAAACTGCCCGGATGCGATACAATATTAAAAGAATATTGTATTGAATCGGGGACTTTACAAAACTGTACAATACAACTATTTAAAAAAAAAAAAAAAAAAAAAAAGAATTCTTAGTATTCAACATTCAGTGGATTTTAAAAATTTAAAAATATTCAAAAAACTATTGTAATTGGAAGTAAAGCACATGAGCAAAGCCAGATAATAAGGTATCTTATCACAAAACAATGCAGTGCCTTACTTGTTCAGGGTGAGCAACAATGACAAAAGACTGTTTATGGTACAAAACAGACAAAAATGCTGTTTATGGTATGTTTTTTAGTTGGTGGAAAATTACTTGTTTAGGTGCATTTCGGGAATTCCATGTTCACGCATCATATCACCTTTGAATACTATACTGCCCCCCGGTAAACAAAATTCTTCATGGCTCCTCACCATGAAAGCAACAACACAAAATGGAGGGACGAAGTAGAAAAAGGAGGTGTGACCATGTGTGACGAAGTGAGATATGGTGAGGAACATCCGAATAAAATACAAGATAGACAAATTAAGATACAAAAATAGAGATTTAACAACTATGATTAAAACCAGGATTACTCATGAAAAGCCATATTTCGGCTAGTTCTAATGAGTGTCCTTTAGGGAAGCAGCAAAAAAATTAGCAAAAAGGCGTAAAATAAAATAAACAAATTAGAAGGAAACAAATCAAAAGGATTGAGAAAAAAAAAATACCATGGTTGAAAATAATTTAAAAATTGGACCTCAGCCTTCTTATTGCACATTGAAACCGATGTATTTTTAATATTTTGATGTTGACAGTAAAAAGATTTCAATACCTTATTGCACTGAAAGAAAAGCTGGATTCAACCAGGGGCATTCGTGATCCACAGCCTCGCCCCGTGACCAGGCTTACCTAAAAAAAGTGAGATTATTCATATCATATGAAACCCCCGGTAACGTTAGTAATCCATGTGTACCTATAATATTCGTCAGATTCGCAAAGTTGTATTTTCTGTTCCGTAATAAGGACAGACATAGCACATGGTCTATGTGACAATGGGAAACAAGATTTGATCATTTCACAAAACTGCAATGTCGGAATCAACTAAGATTCTCAAGGATTATATTGTGCGGGCCCACTGGTTGAGGGAGTCGCCTTTGCGTGCAGAAGGTCCCCGCGTTAAGACCCGGGGGGCCACTTGCTGCTGGGATTTAATTGGGGAGGCTACTAAATTCTGAATTTGATTTGTAAGAACTATGATGAAAACTGGAATCCGCTTCTCCCAGTAGTAATTTGGACTTGGGCAAAAGAACCGTGAGAATCTTAGGCAACAAAGAAGCGATGGGTATGAGAATGGAAGGCCAAGGGAACCCCGTCCTTCGAGCATCACACTGCACCTGTAATACTGTAATCGCAGCCCTTTTCGATAAAGTATGGTGAAAACCCCTGCAGGCGTCCAAAATCGCTCCTGGATCCCTGGGTATAGGCCTATCATGGAAAGCAGTGTCTGAACACTTATGATCTACCCAAGCGAAATAAGACAAAAACAAAATACATAAAATACAAACAAAAAACGTGAATACATGAAGGCGCTAGATCACGAATCACCTCCTCTCCCCCTCCCAGTTCTTTAAATACATTTTCGCCTTTGCGGCCGATGCGGGGAAAAGCGAGGAAAGCAAGCGGCGTATATCGTCAGGGCGGCGCCATGGCCAAAATTTCACATTTAGCCACACATGTATATTGAAAGAGGCCATTGCCGGCACGTCTGGCGTACAGCAGCAGTATAGTCCACTGTGCGGACGTGAACTTTGGGGCCTGTTTGTGACACAAACATTGTGAATTATTTTGCACTGTACTCACCCAGCATTTCAGGCTCTGCTACACTTGATTCTTAGGTACCAGCACTTTATGTGGCTCAGTGAGTCATTTACATCAATTCACCTCATCATCAAGTTAAGCTGTAGTCGTTTGATATCGCACCTGACTATTCCTCCTGACTAGATATTTCATCATCAACTCACTTCGATTCATCCGATTTCGGACCTAAATTCAACGTGAACAAGCACGATGTCAGGAAAAAGGGAATGGCCAGAACTTGTTGGAAAGGTAAGCCGATTTAGATTCACTTTGAGGCGCCGAATTTCAATGGGTGGTGGCACAATACAAATTCTTTCAGTGTGGGGGCGGATTTAAGAGTCAGCAGCTGCTGATCAGGGCCCCCCTAAATATTGCTCTCAGGGCCCCCTCTCGTAAAAGACTAAAATAAGAGCGGTCCATAACGAAAACGTACACATTCCGATTAAAGAATGCGTCGATTTGCTCGTATAGGGTTGCATTGGCAACTAACTAGCCCCCTCAGACACATCTTAGTCGCACTAGTCTAAAAAGTACACGTGAATTCTTGATGCATAAATGGGCCCACGCTTTCATGCTTTAGGCCAAAAGAAAAAAAAAAAATTGTTTTTTGATTGTCCTCGTCCGACCGACCCTAATTTTGAAATCAGGAAAAAGTTTTTTTTTTCCTTTTAACGTCAAAAGAATACCCGACCCTAATTTTTAGGAATTCCTAAAATTTTTTTTTTTTTTTCAATTTATAACTTTCAAAATGTAAAAAAAAAGATGTTTAAACAGTTTCTAAGCATGTTAGTTGGGTTTTTCATACTGTACACAGATGCATTTTTGAGTAAGAATCAACTTGTTTTAGGATTTGGATTAACTTATTAAGTACAAACAACATGTTTCAATACAGTTATGCTATTGACATTAAAAAACAAAAAAAACAAAAAAAAGTTTTTCCGACCGACGGACCCAACTAAAAAAATTCATCTATGGACACTCAAACAATTTTTTTTTTGCCTTAACTTATCTTATTTAAGAGACATGAGGAGATTTCCAGAGAGGAGCGCCCCCAATTTTTTTTGAACCCGGTTTTTTCATATTGGAATGCTTTCCATGTATTAGATCACCCTGAAGTGAATAAGCCCGAATACGCCGTCTTTATGTAATAAAATGATGATTTAGTACTTTCTGTCGTGCACGACAGAAAGTCAAGCCGGGATTACAATAGCAATGTTCAAAGAAGTTGGCTGTTATTTTCCTTGGTACTTGTTTGTCCAATAAACCTTCGTAACGTTCTTGGTAGGTGGCTACAATCGATTCTGTGCAATTTGAGAGAATTCGTATCCTAAAAACATCGCCTTCTGTCACTTTTTAAGCTGCTGACAGGCCCTTTTCCCTTAAATCCGCCACTGCTTCTTTCCCCCAATCTCAAAGAGCGTTCTTTCCATTTGCGAAATTGCGAGGGAGTGCAGTGATGAGCCTGAGGGATGTGAAAACCACGGGACCAGGAGTACGTGTATTTTTTTTTTTATTTTTTTTAAAGCAACCTCAGCAATAGCACGGTTCGCATGCATAATGCATCAGGCTACGCTTTTATCATTGTGTCTTTTTACATAGGCCGCTTGCATATGACACAGCCTATCGTATTATAAAAATGAACATGATAACTCCAATTGAAAATACTAATAAATCATAATAATACAGAGATTTATATGCGCCTTATGCTATTGCCTCTAAGCGCTTTCACAAATGGTCGCTGACACTGTGGCCCAACCATACATAAACCTTTAGCATCATTACAAGGGATGCACAATCAGGATCAGCGCTTTCCCTGGGGGGTATCAAGACAACCTACATCGAGATACCATCTGCCGCGGACCAGTTCCCCAAATATCGCATGGGTAATCGAGACAACCAAGCGATTAATTTCTGTCCAGGGAAATTACATGACAGCTGAATCTCACAGGGCTCGAACGCACGCCTATAGACGCATGGAGGAGCATAAACTGGAGTCGATCGCTTACCTGATTGAGCTATCTTTCCGACTTTAAAGACTTAAAAGGACCAAACAAAAAGTCGCCACCACTAGTGAACATCAAGATGACATCTTGCTACCGCTGGAACCGGGAGACCTCAGCCCCACGTTCGAAGAAAGTCGAGGGACAGTCCTTTGTTATTGTAAAATGTGGTCTTTTATTATGGTATTAAAAGCGAACCTCTCTGGACGTCGTGGTCGTTGGAAACAAGCAAACTATGAATACATTATAATATCATTGTAACTACATGTTGACAAAGTTATTTCTCATAAGATATCAAGATTAAATCAACTTGTATTTATCCGCGAATTTCCGTGTGTGAATGGGGAGAAACATCCAAGCTTGGCCCAAGGGGGATTTTATCTTAAACCTTTAATGCACTGTATAAGTCGCTTGAAACTCGATTATTAGTTTCTCCTCCCTTCCGCGTTAGGATTTTTGGGCCGCGTTAGCGGCCGTAAATCTGAAATAATTCCATTAAGTTTTGAAAATCTGTTCAAGAACCTTTCAGGTCGATATTTGTTGGAATTTGTTTGTAGGAACCTGTCTCGGAATTCTCGGAAATGAGTCTAAACCTAGACCCATATTTTTTCGTATTTCGTCGATCCCCTGTAGTTTTCATTTCACTGTAAAAATACGCATGTGGCCAATAATGAATAATGAAATGAAATAGTTTCCCTCCTTACTGGCTGAAAAAAAGTGAACCTAGAAATTCCATAATTGGAGTTTAAGGGCCCTAATGATTGTTCCCGCTAAATAAGTACTAGGTAAAAAAAAAAAAAAATCACCCTGGATACAAGAGGTTTTATTAGAAAGTATCAATAGAAAAACCATTTGTATAAAAAATACTTACACTCGCCAATTGAAATGTGAGGAAGCTACCACTTTTCGCCATTGAGTGAATTTTTCAATTGTACTATTCTTGCGGAGTTTAACAGACTCGTGATTTGTTAAGAATAAAAAGTAATTTAGTTTCATAATATTTAATTGGCAACATTATATCTGATTATTTGAACGTTTTCTTTTCACGAATTAGGGCTATTGCTTTTTTAATGGTACTTTAACACAACCATGCCTCATTTTTGTGTGGTGAGCCGCTTGATTTCTCTAATACCGCGTGTGTAATATGTATTAGTATACTTTTACTATCACAGTTTAACAGGCTTATATCGATGTTTTGATAGTTTCAGATTGCTGGAAATATTAAAAAGTGTATCCATGTAGGTTCCTTTATTTCATTTAGATAATAATCATGAACAAATCGATTTAGTATAACTGATGAAATTACAAGTACATAAATGTTTATTATATTATGATAATAATAATATCCTTGGCGTTATGTTTAAAAAAACTCATTTGCATAGGCCTATAGGTTTCAACCTTTTTCAACTTTCAACTTTTCCACCTTTTTCAATTGATACCACTTCTCACTATTGATTGACCCATTTGAAGACGTTCCGCGAGGAATTGGAAGGTCGAACATGCTAAGAGCAGTGTCCGATTTAGGAAAATTAAAATTTACATCCACAATTAGAACTTTTCCTTGAAAATAGGCTGAATTGCAACAAAAATTTACATGCACATGACCCAACATTTTACAATGCACACAGGGCCAATGTTACATTCATTTGTGCATGTAAAAAACCCCTCTAAATCGAACACTGGCTAGATGATTTACTTTACCAGAGAAGACAGACTCCTGCGTATTAACATAATAAGACTGTTTTACATAACAAAAGCGGTCCCTCGCTTTGAACATTTTGTCTCAGCAGGAGTTCTATAGTCCTGATGATCATGACTAGATAGTCTTTAACGTTTTTATGGCTGCCTGTTATCATAGACTATCTATCTACTCTAAAAATGTGCCGGTACGGCCCTTGAAATTCGATTATTAGTTTCTCGCCCCCCGCCCGTGTTATGATTTTGGGCCGCGTTAGCGGCCGAACATCTGCAATAATCCATTATTTTGAAAATTCTGTTCAAGCATCACATGTTCAGTTCGATATTGGAATTTTGGTAGGAAACTTGTCTCAGAAGTCTCGGAAACTGTAGTCTAAAATCGACCAAAATATTCGTATTTCGTCGATTCCTGTAGGTATTTCATTTATAAAAACGCATGTAGCCAAATACTGAATAATGAATAATGAACTAGTTCCCTCATTATGGGCTGAAAAAAATGGGCGAGAACCTCATAATTGAGTTTCAAGGCCTAATGGGTGATGTAAAATTACTCATGGATGGGACAGAATGGTCCCTCCATGAGGAATTTTCCCACCTGTTATTTAACTTTCACATATTATGAAAGGAAAACAAAAGTCCAATCATGTCTTGTAGGACTAACCTGGTTTAAACCTCAGGTCTAAAGTTAAGACTCCTTCAGAATACCAGAATATGGTGGATGGAACTGAGTAATAATCCAAAGGCCTGTAAATCCCTGCTCTACCTATTTACATGTTATAAATTATAATGTGTATTAGTATTCTTTTTATGAGATTTAAATATTTTAAATCTGTTTGCATTTTTGATGTTTGAAGGATATTATTCCAACATGTAACACCACAGTTTTGAATTGATTTGTCACAAAATCTCAAGTATGTACATTGGGATTCAAAATCAGAAGAAAACTTAAGTTTTAAAAAAAAAAAAAAAAAAACTGTCTTTCTTTGTATATATGAATGAGTATCAGATTAGTGATAAACTATGATTGAAAGCATTGGAGTGAGTAGGCCAGAGTTTGTACATAAAGTACACAAAGTTTAAATCAAATAAACATAAATGTCAATGAAATCATATTTCATAAAAAGAGAACTTGATGAACATCTGTATTCACAATTTTCCCAAAATCTCAGAACACACTTGTAAATCTGCCCATTAAACTGTGCAAACTTAAAGCCGTGAGTGATAGTAGCCACAATAGTCGTATTCAAGCTATATTTTGGAACTTTGACAAATTGTGTATTTAGCACGAAGAAAAAGAATTTTAACAAATTGAAAAAAACATCAAACGTGGTGGGAGATGAGGCTATGATTATTAAGAACATTGCTGATGGATGGTAATAAAGTAAGTATTCCATCAATTGCCTTTTTTTATTATCCCCTTGGCTTGAAAAGCAGAAGGGGGATTTTGCAAGACCACGCATGTCTGTATGCAGGCCCATATGCGGGGGGAGGGGGGGGAGAAGGTTCTCTTTTTGCTGAATTTTTTGATAAAAAGGTCCAAAAGTTAGGGAAATTTTGACAAGAATGTCCACTTTTTGGTGATAACATGTTCAAAAAGTCCAAATTGGACCATATTAGGGGGGTTATGTCCACTTTTTCAAAAAAAGTCCACTTTTTTGAAGTCACATACCTCCCCCCCAACAATAAATCATGCGTATGGCCCTGTATGTGTGTTCGTTTTTCAGGTCTTCGAAAAGTTGAAGTCCGATTTAAATAAGACTTGAGGTTAAGGTGCAATAGGGGTTCCTTCACAAGTGGATGATGTCAAAGGTCATGGACCAAGGTCAAAGGTCATCTGAGGTAATATCCCATACTGCCATCTTGCCAGGGGGGTCACAAAAGTTTACTTGCTGTATTTTTAGTAATTTTAAGTTGAAGAGTACTAACTTATAAAATGTATTCATACCATTATTGTCTTTTGCTCCAACAAATCCTCACACAGCAGTATTGCTGAGTGTGAGGTGAATCCGGCCACCCATGTTAACGGGGACAAAACCGGATTTAAAACTTTGGTCTTACTAACTAACTATTGTCGCATTTTATTCCATCAGACTGGAGATGAGGCTAAAGCAGCAATTTTGCAAGACAATGACAAGTTGGAAGTAAGTATAGAACAGTTGTTTCCTTGCAGGGTGCATTTTGCCTTCAATCTATAGGCTACATCAAACCCACAGCTGTTTTGACACTAAATTAAAGACACTGTCAGTGATTTATCCGAAAGAGTCAAAATATTTGAAATTTGCAAGAATAGCTTAAAAGTGAAGAATAAGCCTGTAGAATTCTCTTATGTTACCTTTTCCAACTGAAGAATTGACCAAAAAAAAAGAAAACGGCAGTTTTCAAAGATACAAATCTCCATTCAATTACGTGTAGTATTAAGTGTCCGAACGGACACTTATGACTAAAAACATCCGATTTTGTCTTTGTTAGGTTGCTTTTGGTCGTATCATTTGCAGGGTATGTTAGGATACCTATACTTGTTACAGACATGCAAAAATCTGATTTTTGATGATTTTTTTTATTTTCTGATTTAGCAAATCACTGATAGTGCCTTTAAATTAACTAACCCAGGTGAACAAGTGACACAATTTTGACACAAGATTTGGATTGTTCCACTTGCTACATCCTGTGTAAATTTTTATGTAATTTTGTTACATGTAAATAGGGGTTTTCTTAAAATTGGATAACTGTATACCAGTGTTTAACCTAGTGGTCAAAATATTATGCTAAGGAGTCCAAGGCTCTTTAGAATGGGATCACGAGCAAAAGCTTTTGAAAAAAGGGAGCACATATTCATTTGAATATTTGAAAACAAAACCATGACAAAAAAGGGTGTTAAATTAATAAAAAGGATCAGTATATTATATTTACCAAGTAGTTTATCGATGCAAATAACAACCCAATTGTTCACATTAGACAGAGGCATGGTTTCCATGGTAACGAAATGACATTCAGTCTGTTTTTGGACTTTTATTAAATTTAATAAAACCAATGCAAAACACAAGAAATTTGTATATACTCTATAATTCTATGCATGCTACTATTTACAAACAATTTCAGCTCCTTTTTTTCAACAAAACACTTTTCATTTCATTTTAAAAATGAATAATTGACTATTAACGAGCTTGGTAATGGAATGGGGAAACGCTAAATTCTAAAAAGGACATGGGGCGTCATTTACCAAGACTTGCTTCTTCCCAATACTTGTTTCAATGTACATGTGAGCTTGCTCATGAACCATTTCGGTTGAAATGCTATACTCCCACAAGCAGCTTATAATAGGTTATTTTGACTGATAGTTTCCGAAGCTCTGACAGTATACCTCCTGTAGAACAAGTAGAATGAGTAATGGTCCTACCTTTATATTTTCCAGATCATAACTGCCCAAACAATATAAATGCATGATTGTATCAGCAATTACAAACCTCATTAACTGTGCACTTGTATTCCAAGGTGGATTCATGCTCATCTCTATGACTAATCAAGATTTCTATGTGGTAATACCAACCCTAAACAAGTTTTAGCCTTGGGCCAGCTAGGTTTGGTCGGTACCATCAGGGGGGGCAAAGCGAGTGTGGTAATCAACTTACTCAAAAACATCATCTATAAATAATTTTTGCAGATGATATAATTCCAAAGTAGTAGCTTAAGCCTGCTAATTTGCATAATAAACAAAAAAAATGGGGCCGCCATTGAAATTGCGCCATACTAGTTTTCGAGTCAGATTTTTGTCCTTTTTAGAAGAATTCTTTTAGTGGAATAAATGCTAACATGAGGGTGTTCACGTGTTTGCAAGGGCCATCACCGGAAACTCAATCCATACATTTTAATTAAAACCTAATATGCATAAATCCAAATGGCCACCATTTTCATTTCATTCATTCATTAATTTTTAACATAATTTGACTTTAACAGTCAATGTTCAAGTATCACATGGATGAACAACAACTTTTAAGTAGCAATTACACTCGTAACTATAAACATGTCTTTATGCAAGACTTCGAAGGTGACCACCTAAGCATGCTAAATTTTGCATCAGAAAATGGGCCGCCTTTGAAATTCGTCATAATATTCCAGCCATATCCTTCTTGGTAGAAGATTCTTCGTTTAGATTTTTAGGAAATATGCTAACAACAAGGTGTTTTGGATAAGACAAGCACCAGAACTCAAATCCATGCATTTTTAATTAAGCCTAATTTGTAAGAAATCCAAAATGGCCGCCATTTTCGTAGATTTTGAGCATAAGTTTACATTACCAGTCATTGGTCAAGGTATCACCTGGATGAATCTTACACTTAAGTTTACAATTACACAATTGCACTTTAATTATAATCAGTGGTGTGTTGCAAGACTTCTAGTGGCAACTTGAGCATGATAAGTTGCATAAACAAAGGCTGCGCAATTGGGAATTTGCGCTTTAACTAAGTGCGGCCATATCCTGACTCATAAAAGACTTTTTTAGGTACAAAACTCCCCCACAAAAACTGGCTAAAATGAGATGTTGATTAAACACAAAACCAAAATGAATTCATATACATATATTTTAATAAATCTAATTTTCATCATATCCCAAATGGTCGCCATGCTGCTCAAAATTAGCATGTCTGTAGCTTGCGTTTTGTTTTTACAATTGTATCCACAACTTGCATCATTGGGCATTTTAGTGTTAATATTTAATTACACTACAAGATCTACAGACCTATAATCACTCCTTAACCATACCTACAAGCTCTTTGAACGCCTCCTGCTCAAACGTATCGCAACGCTGGTATAGACGAAACCTCATACCAGAACAAGCAGGTTTCCGGCCAGGCAAATCAACACCTAACCAAGTACTCAACCTAACTCAACACTTGAGGATGTTTCTAGAAGGTATGGTCCCCGGAGCTGTGTTCATCAACCTCTCCAGCAGCATACGACAACGGTTAATCACAGACGCCTACACCATAAGATCCTTGGAAATTACCAAGGACAACAATCCGCATTGACGGATTTTATTATATATCCTGGATTGCTGGCTAACAGTATGTTCTTTGTTCATCCGCTAGGAGCTAAGATAGCCGATGGCGTAGGCTCAAGACTGGTCTACCACAAGGGAGTGTCTTGCACCTCCTGTCCTGTTCAACATATATACCAACGACCAACCTAGTAGTGCAGGAACCTGTTCGTTTTATTTATGCAGACGATCTTTGAATTAGCGCCCAATTGCCGACTTCACATTGTTGACAGAGAGACTCTTCTCCAAAGCTTTGGATGAACGCACTATCCTTATTAATGAGGAAAACCACCTACGTGCAAATCCATCTAAGAACCCAGGTGTGTGGCTTTCCATCTACGCAACCACCGTGAATCCAAACTTCATCTTAAAGTTACCTGTTCTGGAACTCCCCTGGATCACTGTGATAAAATCCCTGTCTACCTAGGGCTAGGAGTCAGCCCTTGGACCTCCGCCCTCTCTCTTAAAGACCCACATTGAGAAGACTAAGAGTAAAAAGTCTGTTCACGCAATAACATCTGAACAAACGCATCTGGCAATCCAGATGGGGTGCCCGCCCACTTACCCTAAGATCCACGGGCACTTTGCCCTGTGCTACTCATTGCAGAGTATGCCTGCCCTGTATGGTGAAGATCTGGGGGCTATCTGGAAGCAGACAGGATACTACTGTGGTTTTGGGAACAGCAACCACAGAACAATGGAACACCCTCTTGGTCCTGCCCACTAGCTGGAGCAACATGCATCAAACAAGGACCTTGCGGAATTCAGTTAAGCAGCCACCGACGTTGGAAACCCATCTGGCTGGATCATATTGAGTACAACAGTGTTTGGACATGAATAAAAGAAGATGTTAATACACTCGGATAAATTGTGTCATAATACATAGTTTTTTAAAGCACCTAATTTTCAAATAGAATATTTGAGGATCCAGTCTTTTACTACAATGTTGTTTCATATTTATTTCAAATCACTTAGATATGTTATGCGGTATTTGGCCATAATAACATTTATTTATTATTTACCAAAGCCATTCTACCTAACCTATTCACCAATTCATAAAGTTCTCATTATAAGTATTTGCCAATCTAGTCCTCTGTATTTTGCCTCCTTTAATAGTCTGTGTCTTCCTCGTCCCCATAATCATCAGAACTGTCCAATGTAATGACCTCACCTTTCATGTTTTCACATGTCGACACCTTGCACAAATCTGTACAGGACATCCCATTAGCCATACAGGGTGTCTCAGAAAGAATTACACCCTAACTATAGGCGACCATAACTATCACATTTGAGAAATCACATTTGAGAAATTTAAAAAGAATCTTAAACCACAATTACATTTTAACATTTTAATGTAAACATCACTCGATTCGGTTCAGTAGTTTTGAAGAAATAAGCGATTATGTAACACATGTCAATGGACACTTCCAAGTTTGCTCACAATAATGCAGATTTGATGTTAACTACCGCTGATTACTTGTGTTATCTGTTCAAGCTGTCTTCATTTCATTCCCCAAAGAACCAGCCTTGTTTAATATTTTGTGAGTTCAATGCCATTTTGTTCGTTTTATTATAGTAATAAAACAATTTACCGATGACAAATTTTATAACAAAAATCTACAAGAAACAAAGCAACTGGTCAATAACAGAAATGACCATCTTTATTAAAAACAACCCCAATGAAACTGTAGAAAATGTGAAATATGGTTAGTTTGAACTAGGCTTGAGAATTTAATCAATACCCTTACCAGGTGAATAAAAACTGAACAATAACATTAATTCACAATAGTTTTTATTCAAATTAAACCTCTTCTCAAAAAGAGGTGGAATCTACATTTAACAAATAAAGGCTGGAATTTGGAGGCAAATTCAAAATTCACGCGTTTTAATCTATACTCGTGTTATATGAAGTACTGGCACGAGACAGATGGTTGGTCATCATTTGTCGCCCATACAAAGGGCATTTGTGGTTTTCAGATATACCGAAACTTTTCATAACATTACTCTGGTCATGCATTAATTTAGATTAAGATTCCACGAAATCCTCTTGCAAGAAGACAATCAATCTTGAACAATGTTAGAAGTACAGTGAAACGGGTGTATAAGTCAAAAGTTGAACAACGAAGGCGCTGTGGAAGGTGGAGAGATCGCCCGAACTTTACAGAACATTACAGTCATCAGGACAAAGTCTTCATCTAAATCCAAGACAAAGTGCAGAATGTAACAATGTCCACAAATACTTGAATTTGTTGGCATGCTGGATATACAAATCTTGAATGCATTTTATCAAACGGCGAAAATTACACATCTGAAATCAATTCTTAGCAAACAGAAAAAGGTGAAATTGGTGGTTGAAACGTTCTTATAGATTTTTATCATGCACAACCTAGTTGAATATCAAGCTTTACTTTTGTTTGCATATTAATTTCAAAAAGCATAACTTTTCTAGAGAGCTTGTCTGATGATATGCAATTTAATTTGTAAATGAAAAAAAGGAATTCCTTGGAGTGGCGACAAGCCCATGGTGGTATTATTAACACAATTGGTAAAAAGAGGAACGATGTCAATGACATTTCTTCAATTTTCTTCAATTTTTAAGTGAAAAAGAAAAAGCAAAGATGTAAATTTCTTTTATAATATGTGTTGCAAATATTATGGTGAACCTGGTGCAAAATATCAGTATCTTATTTTGTTTTAAAGAATGAAAAAGAAAATTGAAAGAAGTATGATTTTTTTTCTCGCCTGTTCTGTGTGAATACTTGCTTGATTACAAACTTGGAAGGAAGTGGCCATTGGACACGTGTTACATAATCGCCTTATTCTTCAAAAATCTGACACCGAATGCGTTGCTTGTTTACATGAAAGTATTGAAACATAAAGGTAATATTAATTTATAAAAAATTCTTTTTTAATTTACAAATGTGATACTCACTTTGACGTTATGGCACATAGTTAGGGGTGTTTGTAATTCTTTCTGAGACCCACCCTGTACATACACAGTTGGCACTTGCACACTCTTGGGCAATTATTGCAGGGTAAGGAAACTCTAAAAAAAGTCTGCCAGCAGCGTCTGCCATTAATCCACTTGAGGATAATTACCATCAGGACGTACAATCCATCCATGACCATTGGGGTTTGAAGTGTCTGGCGAGGCTTCTACGGCACCATATAGTTCCCATCTGCCATGGAAGGGTAGCAGTCCTCAATGAGGAAGAGGCCCCGAAGAGGCCAGATTCAATTGGGCTCTCTTTCTTTGCTCTAAACAATTAGTACTGCAAGGTGTTCTCATCTTGATGGGTGACCTAGCTTCATACTAACAACATGAACTCTTTGAAGTTTGCAAAGAAGTTCATCACCGTAAGAACTGAGAGAGAGAGGTGGGGAAAAAGAGGGGGAGAGACCATAGGGGAGAATGTTGTGCATTTGGCCAGTGGAAAAGTACCAGCTCTAAAGCTCGCAAGAAAGACCGACACACCCCTTTTTTCTGCACACCATGTCTGCACCAATTTCAATCATTTAACTGATCCTCAGCCTGGCCTTCAACAATGACATTAGCTGCAATATTTTTTATGAAGTGTGGACCCCAAAACAGACAAGATACATCAACTGCATGCATTTCTATACGTAATGAGGTGACTCTGTCAGCGCATTTGCTGCCAAGGCAATGTGCTGGACTAAAAGCTCCTCAAATCCCACGTTTACAAACTTTCAAAAACCACATGTCGGGAACTAGATCACCCATCAAAGAACGTGAACAACTTGGCCAGCTTCCGCCATTGAGAACTGTCTGAGCCTTCATGCAGAGAGATGTTCCAATTGGCTGTGGTTCTTTCCACAACCACATGTAGTGTCCTGGAAGCTTTCCGTTCTGCAAAGAACCTTAGATCGGCTGATTCTATTTCTCAATCTGTTTGAAACATCGCCATTCAGTCCATGAGTAGTCAGCTCCAGGGGGAGAGATGCATCATACAGTTCACTACCAATATTTGTTTATTGGTTGATGGCAAGTCTTTCTTTCCACAATGCCACTCTCTTAAAGCGCCTTAGCGACTGATTCAGAGGTTGGTTTTTTTGCTTAAGAAACTCTCTCTGGAATTAGTTTGGTGGCCGCTGGTCTCCTGCCCGGACATAGGTGCTTCACATTAGATACTTGACAGTAACTCTCTGTCATGCTCTCTACAACTATTACATATGTCTTATGGGGCAATTCCTGCTAAAATGTTACGTTCCTCCGTTGGGTTGGACGAAGACATCTGTATGATAAGCCGCATGAGCATTTAAGGCTGAGTAAGCTATTGCCATGGTGATCTTCCCATGGATACAGGCATTGTTGCTCCAACAATGGGCAGACCAAGAGAGAGATATTCCATGTCTGTGGTGCGTTCCACAACCAGGTAGTGTCCTGATCTCTGCTTACCGGAATCTCACTTCTGCCAGGAAACACGCGCCTCACGCCACATCCTATAAAGGTACTACGGTAACACCAGATCAATTAACATCCTTAAGACAAGCAAGCAAGTTTCTAAAGGAGAAAAATCATACAGATTTGTGGGATGATTTGGACTAAGAGCAACCTAGAGGAGAAAGGAAGAGTAAACAAGAATTGGAGAGTTATATCAGAAGGGTATCAGACTTCGGTTTATGGAGGTATGGGTAGCGAAACGCCATAAATTATCGTCGTCTTACAAAGAGAGCCCGAACCTCAGTTTACTTGGAGTCTAAATCCCGAGATACCAAGGAGAATTCTGAGCCTCAGGACAAATAAATTGAACTTACATTTACAAGTCATTGATAAATCTGTCATATCCCTATTAAAGAAAAACCCAGACCATCGTGACAAATTAAATGCCCTTTTTTGCTTCCATTGCAATGATGAATATTGACTAATATATTTTGAATAAATTGAACTTATTAACAAGTAGTGATCACAAACTGTCACATTACTAGTGACAAATAAACAGTAAAAATGTTAACAAATAACATGACATTTTGCTTCACATTCCATGGATGAATATTGAATTATGTTTTGTATAATGCTATTTTTGTGGATCTTTACTTCTGACTCTGTGCCCAAACTTGTGGTTCTTTTCTTTAAGTTGTGCCTGTGT
>JAMKCH010033106.1:0-15480 GCA_023653785.1 Ophioderma brevispina
ATGTTGCTGAAAACGCGTGCCACCATTTTGTTTGTTCTTCATTCTTCACACCATGCCCAACTCTGATGATCTGGGTACACCTCTACCACTGCTGTAGGGGTTTTGTATCCTCTTATTGCTTAGGGGGCCTCTGTGGAAGAAGATTAAAATACATTCATATATTGACGGTATTTATAATACTGACATAAAGACCCTTTCGGTTAGTGGTATAATGTCTACCTGAAATGCGAAGCTTCAAGGTAATTATCCATTGGATTCCAGCTGGCCTGCACACAGGAATTTTTGGAATTTTTAACATCTCAAAAGCCAATGGGGAATTTTCTGTCAAATTTTCTCTAAATTTTTTGGGACATTTTGATAAAAAAAAATGAGCCAAAGTGAAACTTTAAAACTTTGTGGATTTGGGGTGCTACTGACCTCCTCCCCAGATTCCAGTCAGGAGCACATTTTGGTGTTGTTTTTTTTCAAGCTTGCGCGCACCCGCCTCTGAGAGGGAAATATTAAAATTAATTCCATTGATTACATAACTTGAGATTGGAACTAACAATCAGCTACTTACTGCAGGGGTAATACTCATATCTCAGCTGTTTATCAGTTAATAACCTTATGTTGTATGCCTAGATATTTAAATTATTTCCTTATTATGACCAGGGGTAACAGGTGTCATCTGGGCGATCTATTAACACTCTCATTGTGTACAGTCCGGATCTTTTTGACTTTGACCCAATTATCCAATTATTATGGTGCTTGACATGCAGGTTTTTTGCTGTTCAAGCTAGACGTGAAGGCATATGACTGAACATGTGCCAAAAAGGAACCACTTAGAGAGGCAAGATCTCCTATCGTGTTTTTTACTGAGTATGAGGCATCAACCGGTATTTATCACCTGCTATTTTCTTAATTTTGTGATCTATTTCACCATCACCACGGCAATGTTTCTACCGAGATTTAAAACCGTATCATTTGCTCTATGCGGTATTTTCATCTGTGAGTGGCATTTAACGAGTGACGTCAGGATGCGTCAGGTCACGCACAAGAACTCTGAGTTAAATGTTCATGAACAAACCAAGATGGCACCAAATACGGACTGAGGTCATATCTGGCTTATACTTTCATTTTTTTCTCTGCCCATTATCTTCTCGCCACTGCCGATGAAATGTCATCCACCTATTTAGGTGGATCACAGTGAGTGAATGCAGAAGAGTGTTTTTCTACTCCCAACATTTCAGTATAAACATGCAAATATGATAGCGGCACATAGCAAAACTGCTTACAACTGATTAATCAGTTTAGAAAGACTTTGTAATAAGATTTTCTCAGGCCCTTTTAAAGTAAATCTTGATAAATGTGGGTCCTGTGGGCGATGGCCCCTTTAAGTTTATAGTAACATTACATTGACAAACAACCCACACCCCGTGGCAATGCAGGCCTTTTTCTGGGGGGGGGCAAAAGTGAAATTTTTGGGGGGGGGGGAAATATCAAAATTTTAGAGTTTTGTTACCATTTTGGCCCAAACTGCTTATTTTCACCAAACACTGGGGGTACAAAAAAATTAGGGGGAAATGCCCTTGCCCCCCTCCCCCCCCACCCCCGTGGTGCTGCCACTGCCCACACCCGTACTCACACGCATACAATTTACACAAAAAAGTTAGACGATTCTGGTATAATGTTTTGGCAGCCAGGCTGAGCCCTCGCAGTAGCATTTTAGGATTTTTCAACCTTTGGTATCATGGCTTCTACTTCATTCACTTCTCTTATGGAAAATATAAGTAATGGGAACTACAAGAATTAAAATGAGAGTTCTTGGGAACAGAAATGAAGATTACATCAACCCATGAACCAATAGGAAATACCCCTCCCTGAGAATATTTAGCTGGAATAGATACTTAATTAGACATTGTGAATTTTGACTGTGTTGCTGAATAGTCCAAAATGATTTTCTTTTGTTTTACTTGATTAAATTAAAGAATTCTTAAATATCAATTAAGTGATACAGTAAATCCTCAAAGGAGAAGCAGGAAGAATGAGAGGTGATTCTATATGGGTGGTTGCCAAATATCTCTTTCATAAGTGCCCTGCAGGTTGTTACCCAGAAAGAATGTTAAACATATTTCATGCAACATAGAAATGTGTCATGAATTAGTATGTTACTTTGCCCCTGTGTTCCCTTGTTGAAATACATGAGAGAATGTGCACACTGGCCATGGGCATAAATTTGATAGTTTGCTTTTTTGCCTCATTTCAAATGACCTTATGATACAAGTGTTTATCTGAGTCTGGATCTTCAGTGATCTTTATCTACCGGAAATAAAAGCAACTGTTTCAATGTGAATATTGACATTTGACCATAATGTGCAATGGTCCACATAAATTCTCAGTAGGTCCTTCCCCATTCATTTATAGCTTCCCAAAACAATGAAGTATGTTGGTTGGCTACTGATCCCCAAAATACTGCGAAAAGGATGAGCGCACGCATGTTAGAACCATAAACAGTAAATACCAACACAGAATCGAACGCAAGTAGATATACCCCGAAGGAAAATTCGGGGGGCACGATTAACTCATCTAATAATTCTTGCACTCTGGTGCTCAACCACACTCATGTGATTATAGTGTACTCTGTAAACAGAGGTCCATGCAAATGAAGTGAATGGTGGGTGGGGTGAGTGCATACAGGACCTGGAAAATCTTAAGCACATGCTCTCATTGAAGTATTTTCAATCTAATTCAACACTCCAAATATTCTAGACCACATAAAAAATGAGACCAAGAAACATCTTATGGACAACTGGTAACCCAGGTGGTACTGGTTTCTTGAGAATGGACATCATTTCTTACGGTCGTTTCCCTCAAAACATCATTGGTCTCTGTCTTTATACCACACTTAATTCTTGATTACAGGCCAATAACAATAGTATACGGTGATTGCAGGATAATGACTTTTAAATTTACATGGTCACAATCTCTCTAAAATCTTCCGTGGCTATGGAGTCACTAAATGAATGACATAAATTGAAACCAGCAAAGTTTGGCAAGGTCACAAAGCCTGATAGATCGATTGACTCCCATGTTTGATGTTCTGATGTAAACAAATGAGGTTAAATGAGAGAATATTCGTGCTATTTGCCATGGAAGTCATGTGCATTCATATTACCATATGCAAATTGCAGCTTACTACGCAAAGGCACCGTGGAGTTCCACATGGACCTCCTCTTACAGGTAACCTCCCCTGGAGCTAGATATCTTAATGCATCAAACACACAAGTTATTTTGTTAGCGGTAAGCCTTAAGTCCTGCATTGGTAGTGCTATCTTTGGCAACCTGCAATAAACACAGGTATCTGCGGTAAAATCAACATCCTATGGAGGGCAATTTACTCCTGAAAAATTCTCGGAGTAGCAGCTAAGCTTAAACCATGGACCAGCACACGCCTGGATCATGACCTGGAAGTGTGACTTATCACAGCACTCCCCCAGGAATAGCTAATGATTGTAGAACAGGATGTGAATAGGGAATAGGAGGGGTGTGGCATTAATGGGTCATGGGGGTCAATCAAGGTCTTGTTGCAATATGCTTGAAAATACTTGTACAGTTTTCACTGGATTTTAATTTAGTTGAGGAGATGGCTTCTTTTGTGGTGTGGTGTCCTCAAAATTTGAATCGGTGGACCCCTGTATGACCTTGACCCCATTTTATGAAATGTAAATGTTTTATTATTTCCCACTTATGTATTTCCCCTTCCTAATAGAATCGTACTGGTAAGCAGAACCACTAGGATTGAATACATGATCCTATGTGACATTGACCCCATATAGTTCAAATTGCTTAAAGGGGCTGAGCTGATTTTTTCTGATAATTACAAGTTTTCGAAATTTGCACTGGATTGTTTGTATAGAAAAACTCAATGAAAAAATGGATCACCTACCTTTAAGCAGTTATTATTCATGTGCAGCAAACAGCCACTACCTTTGTCAGGGTGTTCTACTGATTTTCGATAAATCTGAAAATGGCCACTCATGCCGGGTAACTGCCCCAGTGAAAAACATGTCGCGAAGTAAATTGCCATGTAGAAGGAAAGTGAGCTATGAATGGGTCACGTTTGCGCACCTATTTTTCTTCATTTTAACATTTCTTAACACACTCTTGATTGGTAAAGGGGGCTATGCTCTCTTCAAAAACCAAGCGTGGTATTTAGGTTGTGATATGCATCAGGATTGACATTTTTGTATGGAGTCATTAGGTTAAAGCCACTTCAGCAAATTCACAAATGTGCCCTCTATTTTCATCAAAGTCCATTTTTTTGAATGTTGTATGGAAATTGTTATAGTAAAGACCACTGTAAATGGCTAAGCATAACACACCCTATTTGTCAAGAAATGATGATTTTTATGCTTTGTTTACTAATCTAAAAGTTCAGGATCCAACTTTTTGAAGTCGAGAAACTAGGCGTAAATGGCATTTTCAAGACCGTTTTAAAATGTTGGTTTCAAAAAGAACAGTAATATAAGGTGTTGATGTAACCTAACACTAGCAATTAACGGGGGATGGTCCGATTTGAGTATATAAAGTTTTCATCTTGATAGAATGGCCTTCACCCAAAAAACCCCATCTTTAAAGTTTTGCTTCGATATTTCAATCCGTTTCAATGTGACAGCTAGAAACATGATTTTGTGAGCCCCATAGAGTACTTTGGAAAACTAATATTGGTTGACCAAAAGGGAGTACACTTTCGCCCATAACAAATCTGGGGTTCTTCGGACGAGGCTATTAACGACCAGGTCATGGACCTTTAAAAGACAAAAAGGCATTTTGAATTTTGAAAAAAATGACTGATAGTGGCTGTAAATCTAATATTGTCATCATGAAAACAACCTTGTGAACTGGTGCTGTATTTCTGTTATTACAGGTCTCATCCTTCAGCAAGTAATTGCTGTAGAATAGATTGGTCATTTTCTGCAAATTGAGCCCTATTTTGGAGGATCAGTGCAAGAAATTTGTGAGAACAGGTATGGTTTATCAATTCGTATTTTGTGCAATTTTGGTTTGTTTACACAAACAATTAACTCACAGCTCTTTGTGCATGACCCGAAGCATCCCGACGTCCAGTGGTGGCACCAGACCTCTTTTTCTGGGGGGAAAAATGGGGGTCAAAGTGAAATTTTTTTTGGGAAAAAGTGAAATTCTAGGGGGAAAAATATCCAAAATTTTAAACAAATTTTGGCTCAAAATCATTGATTTTTGCCAACATTTGGTGAGTTTTGTTCCAAATCGCTGAATTTTGCCAAAATTCCCTCATTTTTCTTTCGGACGAGGGGGGGGGGGGCAAGAAAAAATTTAGGTCCAAAATGGGCTTGCCCAAAATGATCTCAAAGGGAAATTTACACACAAGTCTATGGCATATAAAGGACTTGCAAATTACACTTTGCAATGAAGGTTTAAAATTAATAGAGGTGAAGCTGTACAGTGTACATTAGCACCATGTAACATAAAGTGTACAGTGTACACTTTATGTTACATGGTGCTAATGTATTTCAATAAAATAACATTAATATTACCATAGGCACCATAGTATGGTTCAAATGTGTTAAGTGATGCTGAATAACATCAAATGCAAGCATTCTTAAGAGATGATGTTCTCAGTCTACAAAACCTTAAATGCTTTGGGGTACTCACTATTAAAGGGACATAAGGACATTTTCTGATTGGTGCATAACAGCTACCGAGAACATTTCAGAGTTTGTTGGGCAAACAAGTAAAAAACAAACCTAATAATGGGTGCTATCAATAATCTTTTTCTGTGTGCATGGAAAGAAAATGCTAAATCATCTTGAGTACATAAAGACAGCATTTTTGGCTTGTCAACTTCATTTTGATTGCATACATGAAGAGGCCTTATAAAATATTGCACACAAAAACAGTTTCAAAACGAATGTGGGCAAATTTCTGGAAATGTCAGGGGTAAGTATCGTTGTTGTTGAAATAGGTCACATTTTCTCCCTCTTTGCCTTTCATTAAATGAGTCCTGTTATTTTTAATTTCTATCAGTTTTCTGTGTTACTAATTCTTCATTCATTCATTCAGTTTCTATCAGTTTTCTGGGTTTACCCAATTCATTCATTCATTTTCTATCAGTTTTCTGTGTGTACTCCATTCATTCTTCAGTAAGTTTCTATCAGTTTTCTGTGTACTCCATTGATTCATAACAAATTGCTATTTTTTCCCAGCACGATAGTAATACAAGGGACCTTCAGCCACACTGCATATTCTAGATTTAACAGAGAACTTCCAAGGGACATCTCAAACAAAAATTGCTATTAGGTGGTCCAGGACCTGGTTTGGCAACCGATTTCATAAAAAAAGATACCGTGAATTTTAAAACAAAAATAAAACCAACATTTAAAGAAAATAAAACAAACAAACAAACAAACCACACAATTTAAATTTAACCAAAAAAATCAGGAAAAAAATTCACCAAAAATTCCGAAATTCAAACAAACAAAAAAAACCAACTAAACAAAAAAGATTCAAATAAAAAAGTCTCCTAAAAAGTCAAATATCAAATATTTTAAAAATCCAAATTAAAACAAATAAACAAAATAACAAAAATATTTTTTTAAAAATGAAAAAAAAAAAGTTGTCAATAATTTTCTTTTTTAATTCGGATAAAAACAAAAACATTCCAGAAAAAATCCAAATAAACAAAATTGTAAAATCAAAGAGAAATGCCTGCAGGAGCATGTGCGACATTTCAGTGTTCAGGGAATTCATGTACAACAGCTTCCAAGACATTCTTGGTCTTCTTTGATCTCCAAAAACTAGATCGCTGTAGAAATTAGTATTTTTTTTAAAATAAGTCAAAATGGAGGGAAAATTTTCCCATTGTGGTAAGACAGCTATAAAATGGGTCAAAATCTTCAAGCCAAACTATACGAATGGTTATTATATGTATACAATTGGTCATTAGCAGGAAATGTGTTTGTTTTTTACCCCATTGGAGGCACACATGTTTGTGATAGGGTTCAGTGTATTTTAGTTGTGCTCAAATTTATGCAAAGCCTTTTTGCAAATGAGCTTGTGCTCGGTCATCCTCCAATATGTACTCTATGCTATAAGTTGCAGACTATGAATCAGGCCAAGTACATAGGTTTTTGAGCGAGGGTAGCCTACGGGCTACCCGCTCATTCGTTGGGTTTTGACTCCTTTTAAATAGCAGGTTGCAGAAAAATATTCTGCCATTTATATCCTCTAAAATCTACAAAGTAGGAAAGTTTAGGAAATGTTGTGCAATTTTACGTCCTATGGATATGTACTCAATAAGATCGGCCCAGCGAAAAATGAAGTACAGTTAGAAAAAGATATAATGTTCAAAAGAGTAGAAATTACAAAGCGGGAATCACACTCCAACATGCACACGGTCGTGAGCGGTGTGAAATAAACACGACGGGGTAACACTAAAATAAAAAACAGAAATAGAAGGGCGTACAGGCAACAGGGGAGTGCGGCAAATAAATCCCAAATAGAGACATCGCCATTCGCTTAACACGTAAAAATGAAAATTGACGACAATTATGAAATCGTATATGTGAAGGATATTTTATTTGTTTTTATTACAGTGATTTTGCTGGTAACAGCGTCTTTAAATCGTTATGAGTGCATTGAATTAACAAATGCTTAGGGGGATGCCCGATATAAGGATATGAAGTTTCAACTTGATAGATCGGCCTTCCCCCCAAAACCCATCTGTAAAATTCGCACCCATATTTCATCCATTTGCTGTGAGAAGTAAAAAGTGATTTGTAAGCCCATAGAGTACTATGTACAATTAATATTGGTCGACCAAAATGGGGCACATTTTCGATCATAAAACTTCCCAACTTTTGCCCCAATATTGTCACCTAGGGTAAATGAGAAAAAAATAGTCGCTTTCTTCTGAGTACCAAAATGTGCTACTTCCGGTAAAATCGGGGCTATTATGGAACAAGCTATCGCGCGGGCCCTGGACCTTTTAAAAAGTTTGGTATCACATGCACAAGGTCGTGGGCGATATTATCTGCGGCGATCTCAATAATAAATAAAAAATTCCTTTAAAAAGGAAAGGCCAAGTCAAGCGGAAATATCCAGTATATGGTCTGATGAGGTAATAGTAAGAGCTTGCTTGATTTTGTAATTACTTGAACCAACGAGTTCAGGATGAATAAAAAAATCTTATTTTTTAGGTAAACCACGGTACATGCTGTGGATCACGAATATGCCCATTTAAAGTTGGACCGAGGAGAGTTTTAGGATATGAGTTTCTATAAACATTCATGGATCAGTTGTAGACCACTACGAGAACATTTCGAAGGTTTATTGGACTAAAATGTGCAAAAGAAAACCCGCCACACCTGTTTTGAACTGCCTGTTGTAATTGTTCTATAGAAACCATTGCTTTGACTTTCTGTCGTGCCGACAGAAACTACCAAATCATATCTTATTACATAAAGACGGCGTATTGGCTTATTCACTTCAGTGCTATTAATACATTGGTAAGCATTTCAACTATGTAAAAAAACGGGGTTCGAGAAAAATTGGGGGCTTCTTTTGGAAATCTCCTTCATGTCTCTTTAAGATGTTTTCATTTTGAGGTTATGAATAAAAAACGTTGCGCTAGAGTGATCCGTTTCCAACCCATCGCATCATCAGTGTTTGCCGCGCACACGATGTTTACAAGTGCAGCCCTATCGCGCGAAAGACGTGGGGCTGGTGAGGAAACTTCCCCGATTGACTTGCCCTGTGTTGGTCGGATTTTGATTGCATGCGTAGTACGTGCTTGATCATGATGAAAATACGAACTCAGTCTACTATTATATTTAGACATGGTTGAAAAGTAATTACTAGTACAATTATTACCAGTGAGGCAATATTTGGTTGCAAAAATGCAGTCAAGTTATAGATTAACTATGTGGTCACCAGCTTTATTGTTTACTTGGGTTTCTGCAAATTTAAAGCAAACTTTGTCCTGCGTTGTTGATCTTTGACCTCAGACTTGTTCTTTGCTCAGGTTAGCGGTCCTTTGGCTTTATACAGTTTTATGCGAATTTACCTATGCTAGATGAATTTTGATTTTTGGGGGGCACCCTGAAACCCCTGATAATAATAATCCACAGGGCGTTGTTTTCTACATGTATGCCAAACATCAGCTCATAGGTCAAAGTGCCGTCAAAAACACAAGGCGGACAGACAGATCTCATTTAGTAGCACTAGTGCATTTCCCCGTGCGTGACCTCTCCTAGATGCGTGTGACCTTTTGACTCATTTTTAGTAGTATAGGAGATTGCAATCGCCCACTTCTTTTGAAATGTGTTACATGTATTTACGATTCAAAACGGTAGAATGACGGGTAAGATGTCATGAAGTATTAACGAATGTTCTAAGTTAGTATTGACGGAAATAGTGGATGAACATTTTTGAAAACTTTTGAAAAATTTAGCTTTGGGTGATGAAGTAAAAATTAAAGGTAAAGGAGTGACAATGTTGCTTGAACGTGGGGAGCTTACATTTGGGAATGGCTTTCTCTATTTCAAACAAAGGTATTGATCAGTTGGTCGTGGCCGAATCCTGTAAACTTACTTACGTCGTCGGCATGCAAATATTCGGAATTTGCTTCTTCCAGTTGTGTGGTAAATGGTGAGTCTGCAGTGTCAATCTTTGTGGGGAAAGCTATAGCGTTGTTTTTTCCGAATAAGGTGTAGTATGTTCTTAGTATGTGATGGTCACATTTCCCTTTAAAATGTTACAATGTAGAGGGTATGAAAGCCCCTATTCACTCGGTGTTAAATATACGTTCATGTACGCCTCGGCTAAGTATGTGAAAACAGTTCCAAATACGTCAAACTTTGCAAAAATGCCCACAAAATGTCATTTATTTATCCATTTTCCATACCTTTTACATGGATATGTCCCCTGACTCGCCCTTTCCTTTTAAAGGGAACTTTTATTCATACTGAGAGACTCTTAAGACCAGATTCACTATGATATGCCGGGGTGCTAACTGCACTGTGTCCTGGGGAGGAGGTAACCTTGCAGTTGTTTGTAATAGTTGAATCCCATGAGATATCCAGAGCATGTTTGTGATGTATCAGGAAGACTTTGTCTAGATCATTGTGCAAAGGCAGGAAGACAGCTTTAGGCCACAGGACATTTGAACCATTGTGGAAAGGGTGTGTTACTGTTGTAGACAAGCCCCATTTTTGATACAGTTCAAGGGCTATTTCTTGGCAAGAGTAGTATACAAATCTTTGACTGCTCATGAGGGAAAAGGGTCAAAATAAATACACGAGGTGAATGGAGCCGTGAGCCTACTATTTTCCTGAGCTGACCAAGGGTCGAGGGAAAATAGAGGCCCACGGTCTCCAGTCACCGAGGGGGGAGGTATTTTGCAACATTACCGAATCATGAGCAGTCCATATTTGTTTTATATAACATATTAAAATATTTCTGTAATTTGAAAACTTGCCAATACATGCAGGGAAAAAGGTCCCATAAAAATGAAAACTATTTCCTCGTGATGGGGGAAATAGTAGCTTTAGGGAACTTTTTCCCTCTGTGAAATTTTGGGGAACTAGTCGCAAATATTTTATGTACATGATATAGTATCCACCAATCAAAGAAGAAATATTTGTATGTGTTTTAATTTACACCTGGCACAAAAAGGTATCTCGGCATGTATTTCAATCAGTACTGTGCTAAAGTAAGACCATTTTTGGAAAGTTTCGAAATATACATTTTGTTGCCTTGGTCTTGCTCTTTCATAAACAACCGCGTTGTAAAAAAGTGTGCAGTACATGGGCTGAGAATAGACCGCCCGAAATACGCAAAAAACCCCCAAAACCCAAAAAGTTGCAGTTTTGGGATTTTTCAAGGGGCATGGCATTGTGATGCGATACTAACACGTGGACCAAAATCAATTTGGTCAAGTAGCTTTTCCTACCTCGCTCATGTCATCAATCGGAAACCTCTTTGTGTAAATCAATACAACACGTTTTTTATTGCTTTGGTACCCCACAGTGACCATTGACAAATCCAAAAACTGCAACTTTTGGTTTGTGGGGTTTGTGTCTTTTTGGGCAACTCTAGCTCCGCCTTTTTTTGTACGCTTGTTTTACAAGCGAGGTGTTAAATGAATGAGCAAACCTAGGCAAAACAAAATGTAATATTTCGAAAACTTTCAAAATTGTCTGACTTGACACGTAACTGATCGAAAAAACATGCCGAGATACTTTTTGTGCCAGGTGTATATAATGTGGCAAATAAACATGCCTATACTTAGCAAAAGCTTGGGGTCCTGACAAGTGTTCATTGCTAATCCAAACACATTAGTGGGTCCTCAAAGATTTGTTATGCTTTTCACAATGTTTGATTAGCAGAGGGGTATGCATTTGTTTATTTAATAATTTTTTAGGTTTTTTCTTTTTTTAATGTTATAAATAATTTGTACCAATTGTGTGTGGGTATGTGGGGGGGTGGGGGATAACCCAAGTGGACATGCATTTACTAAATGCTGAAGTAGCACCCATATTTTCTTCACCAATTTTTCAAGAAAAAAGAGACCATGATTAATTTACTAATTCGTTTTGGGGGGGGGGGTTAATTAGAGCCTCAACAGGCCCACTAGACCACAGCATACCACGCCACTGAGGTAAGAAAATGTACTAAGTCTTCAATGATGCGATGATGTCATCAAACGAAACACCCACATGGGCACGAAAGTCGCTGGCCGTAATCCATCGACAGCCCTCATGCTTGCCCTCATGGTCATTGTGACTTGGGATAAGGATATGGAAGAGGGGGGAAAAAAAAAAGTAGGAATTTGGGTTCGTTCTCGAACCAGGACCCTTCGTTGCCACATTCGAATGACCTGGGGATAGCACTTATCTAACGAACGGTGTTCGCTGCCCCGGCCAGTGATTTTTGTGCCTACATGAGTTGTATTTTGATGAATGCATGTCGCTACATCCGGGACTTATTTCGTTTTGTTCTTTTGCATCTTCACAAAATTGCGGCCACCCACATGCGTCATCATACGAACACCCACATGGGCACGAAATCGCTGGCCGGGCCAGCGACACCCTCATGGCTTGCCCTCACTGGTCATGGGACTGGGAATAAGGAATAAGGGAAGAGGGGGAAAAAGAAAAGTAGGAAATTTGGGTCGGTCTCAAGCCAGGACCCTTCGGGCCACAGTCCCATGACTGGGGATAGCACGCTATCTACGACGGTGTCGCTGGCCCGGCCAGTGATTTTGTGCCTACATGAGTGTTCTTTTGATGATGCAGTCGCTACATCCGGGACTTATTTCGTTTTGTTCTTTTGCATCTTCACAAAATGCGGCCACCCACATGCACTTATACAGAACTTCACCTTTACTAGGATGCAATACTAGGATCAGTGCTGCGATGCTGTCCCTAAAATTAATGTGTGATTATCATTCACACCACTTATATTGTTTTCAAACAAGGACACACTTCAAGATTTCTGAATCCTCTGTATTTAAAGAGCCATATTGTAAGAGACCTAAACTTGTATCTAGATAGCATTTGAAATAAATTGCTCATTATAGTGGGGCTGTTGATAAACGTTTCAACTCTGTATTAAACTCAGCTCATCTTTCCTCCATCCAGTGCTGTCACCTCAATTGTAAGTCCTTTTAAAATCAGTTAGTGAGGATAAGGGGCAGGAATGGGACAAGGGATATGTCAAGTTATACATGGAACATGGTTAACTTTCACTACTTGACAGTGGCAGTTCCAGAACTACTTTCTGGGGAGATGGAGAGGGGGCAGCCAAGAACTGAAATTCTAGGTTTTTTTCCTCATTCCCCTTCCAATGGCAGAATCACTGCTACTTGAAAACCAAGCATGTTGAACAGAAACCCAAGGGCCAAAATAACATAGTTGTATCAACAGATTTTTCCAGGATGGCAGTCATGGTAGTAACAGGTCAATATATTTACAATTTAAAAAATCTCCTACAGGAAATTAAACCAATAAAATAGATCCATTCCCTCTGATTGAGTCATATTAATATACTTGTGAGAATAAATAACTCCCCATGACATTGGATAATGGATGATAATGCCTGAATACCTATCAATAAGGTATGAATCACAAAGTTATCTCAGCATGTCTAAGGAAACCAGACATTTTCTGTCATGTTCAGAGATAACATTACTGACGGGCTCAACTGTCATCACCTATACATTCCCATGTGTGTATATTAACACATTACATGTTGCCCTAATTTGTTCATTTAGACCTATTTCTAGAAAAGTGATAAACTCAAAATGATGCATTTCCATTATCATGGTGTAGAATCAATGCAAAATATATTCAAATGAGTACAAAATATTTATAATATATACTAGGTCTTTGGTCATGATAAATATTCCCCCAAGCTAAACTTGTGGTAACTTTAAATGTATCAAAATACATGAAAACTTGTATGTGGCAAAACTTTAGGCCATATTAGTCAGCACAATGGAAATTGTTCAGCTCATTCGGCTCATTGCAAGTTTTGACAATTGAATTATGATGTTCGTTTCTGCATGAAAGGAACTTTTCCATTTCTAGCTATTGCAGAGGAAGTTTCTTCTCTTGAAAATGTGGATCTCTAATGTACCATAGTATTAAAACAAAGTAACCTTAACACTGTTGTGTCTACAGACACTCTAGCATTCATCCATGGAATTCTGTATTTTGGTGACAATGCAACGGATATGATTTTGAAAATAATTTGCCAAAAATAAGTCTGTGAAAGGGCATCAATTTAAGCGCTGTTGCTAATGCACATAATTATAATAAGGTCTCAGTAGTAAGATCTTTCAAGACCTTCCTTGTTTTTATCAATGCTGTGGGGTTTACTATTGCCAATTGTTGAATTAGCTACTGCATGATTGCACATGCAACATGAGTATTTATGTGTGGATTTATGTAGCATTTGTTGACGCACTAATTCATTTTATAGAGTCTCTATGGGGCTTATAAAATCACATTTTTTAGCTCTCACATTCAAAACGGCTTGAAATATCGGCACAAAACTTTACAGTTTTTGGGCCTTCTGAAGGACTTCTATCAGATAAACTTTATATAATCGGGTTCTTCCCTCTTATGGTTGTCGACCACATGTGGATGTTTTGTTCATCAATACATAACCTCAAAGAAGCTGATTTCGCTGGCCTAAAATGTCACTGGGAAATGAGACAAATATGATTTAACTTTCTTCTGATACCCCTCAAGGACTAAGTGGGACGAGGTTTGTCAATTGGTTCAAGACATAACCACCGTGATTGCACTTACCCATCTTCAAATTATCAAGATTTATTGCTTGTGCTTCAGTGTTTTGTAGGCGCCGGCATGCACATGATCTTTTAATATTCACAGGTCATTTTGGCAAAGTTCATCACCTTGGCAAAGTTCAAACTATGGATGTGTTTTTATTTGCTTACATCTATGGTGAAGGGGCACCGATGTTCAGAAATACCAAATAGAAGGGTGGATTTGAATCCAAAATCCAACCACTACATGCCCAGATTATGTGAACCCTCTAAGATCTAAGGGGTCTTTAGTAATGTGTGTTATAATGTTTTCCAAGAACCTTTCTAACATTTGTGGGTGCAGGGGCTGGAAGGGCTGGAATAGGCCTATTATTAATATGCAACATTACATCTCTGATGACTTTAAATACCACGTTTGTTGTTGTTATCTTAATCCACATTAACCTATACATTGCTTGCTGGCCCTTGCTACAGTTGGTAAAACCCACTACATTTGTAGACTTGTAATTGTAGTGTTTTACAGCTTTTTTGTCAGATTTATGTGTTATTTTGCAATGGAAACAGGGTCTATTAAAGCAGAAAAGATTTGAAACTGATGGAATTCTGTCTATTAAAAGAGATAGAATCCCAGTTGGCAAGTTACTTTAACGATCTCTGGGAATGTGACACTCATATCTCAGGCCAGGTTAAGGGTACATGTAGATCTATTGCATTGGCTCTGGCGTGTTCATATTTTGGATAACTAAGGCAACTTTGGTTTAGAAAATTATTTATATGAACCTAATGCATAGCTTTGCTTCAAGGAATTGAACAAATTGTTGCCTAATATTTGACAGTCTTGTGAAATTGTGAAAAAAAAAGTATGAAACCTAAGCTTTGCTTATTTTGAAATTCAAACATTACAGGGATTGGATTTCACAAAGACTTGCAACATATGAGAAGTCATTTAACCTCCCTTGATTCCTAACCCATCCCAAGTCATTAAACCCATTATAAGTCCTAACCCATCCCAAGTCATTTAACCCATTGTAAGTCCTAACCCTCCCAATTCTGTAACCATTGTAAGTCCTAACCCTCCCAAGCCTTTAACCCATTGTAGTCCTAACCCCATCCCACATCATTTAACCCATTGTAAGTCCTAACCCATCCCAAGTCATTTAACCCATTGT